>JALIZH010001978.1:0-26317 GCA_030522465.1 Rhipicephalus appendiculatus | reverse complement strand
ATGTTTCAGCGCAAGCAGCACGAAGACGAGAGAGAAGACACGAGGACACGGCGCTACTAACAACTGAGGTTTATTGCACCCGGTAACAGCATAAATACCGATGCACAAGAAAGAGGGAAAGGGTGTCAACATCGCCTTCGCACCAACACATCGCTTAAGGGCCACAGCGCCACCGCCACCGCGACAAGAACGCTATCTCTTTTTTAGACAACGAAAGAGATGGGCAGCTTACACAAACTTTGGTATTGTTGGTAAGCTTACACCACCTTCGCCGTGTCCTCGTGTGTTCTCTCTCGTCTTCGTGCTCCGATAGGTAGCAAGGCACCGGTTCCCATGCCTTGCTACCTATCGCAAAGCACTGTTCTCTTCCGAGACTGTTGTACCTTAATTTAGTTTTGTCCATATTACTTTTCAAAGCTTCCGTTCTGCTTTCGGTAAAACGTTCCGGTGGGCTAGCTCGCGGATTGCTGTTAGACGTCCTTTAAACTGCGCAAAGCGCAAAGTTCAGCGACATTGGTCCCAGGATTCGGGGTGTTCGTTTGGCCGCTATCTTGGGTTGCACTCTCATTCAGCAATGTTCGTATTTTCCTCAGCACATCCGAGATTCACAGAATGGTCACGTGACCAGGTTCCTGATTGAAATATATGTTCCTTGCTTCCCAGGAAATAAACAATCGGCAGTCGGTGCTCGTTTTGTTCAGTGTGTTCTCCTACTCGTGTCCTGGTCATTTTGCGCAGTTTAAGAACGTCTAGCAGTTCCGCTTTTCTTGTGCACTTCAGTAACCATGAAATGGAATTCCTCCCCAAAGTTACTCATCACTGCAATATCAGCAGTGAATCGGCAGGTACTAAGGTATCCCTAACTCTTCCCAATCTGTCGTGCGGAAAACTTCTTGTAAGCACGCGGTCAATAGCCTTTTCCCTGCCTATATATGTGCGAGTGTACAAATTTTTTACATCTTCAACGGCATTGTACTGAAAACTTGGGCGAGAAAATTGAAATACAAAGCGGCCGATGCCTTACTAACAAAAGTTTTCACGAACACAAAGTTACTAACGTGCATTACACAGATGGAAACAAGCTTCGTAAAACTGCTGCTTCACTTATGGATTATTTAAACTCACATTCACGGGTTCCCTAAAAGTATAACTGCCCGCGTATTTCCGGTCAGTGAATGAAGAAATATCGCCTTCTCGATTTCGCCCTTTTCTAGGTTCTTGGCAATCATCCAAGCGAAGGTCTTTTGATTTAAAGCACGCCGTTGGAGTAGCGATATATCATGAGGTTCGTGGTCGCTAGAATTTCAGTATTACTGTGCCTTCATAAAGCTAAGGTCTTCCCGAACACAGTATTATCCGGGACGCCAGGCACCACGTCGCGATGTGATCCATCTACCAAGGTTTTAAAAGCAGCGCTTTTTTTCCCGTGGGCTTACTAAAGTTTGGGAACATTTTATTTCTGTTGCGTTATTTTTGGGGGCATTTGTTTAAGCGAAATGACATGCGCGAACAAGAAAAGCGCTGCTTGGAGAGACTTTTCGGTAAATATGAAATTGCGCAAACTGCAAACATTCAGCATCTGAAGTTTCACGCACAAAGTTGATGGAAATGGTTTTTTATACTTGAGGAACGTCCGAAAAAGAGTACAATTATTTATTAATTAAACATTGCTCTTCCGTTACGCAGAGAGGTATTAGTCGTGAACTTTACAATTTTCAGAATTGTACTAGATCTAGTACAAGGTGTTTCAGCTGCTAAATTTTAATTTTCCTTTCTGAAACTTTCGCCCTTTTCACTGCGCCGGCTTTGCAGTGTCGGCGTTTACAATCACCGACGAGAGCGAGGCTATTAAGGCGGAAGCCTTTAATGTCTCATGCTCACGTCCATCCGGCGTCCGTCCGTCCGTCCATCCATCCGTCCGTCCGTGCGTCCGTGTCCATCCGTCCGTCCGTGTGCATCCGTCCGTCCGTGCCCGTCCGTCCGTGCCCATCCATCCATGCGTCCGTCCGACCGTCCGTGTCCCCGTCTGCCCCTGGCATCTCAACGTCTCGCCCACCAGCCGTCGCTATATCGTCGTCGCCAGCCAGGCCACGTCAACTCGACCAGTCAAGCATTCGTGTTTTGGTCAGACTGAACTCGGGTTCTTCTCCGCTCGGCCGCTCAGCCGCGTTAGAGCTAGACTATCTAGTTTAGATCATTGAACTTGCGTTTTGGTTGTAATTAGGAGTGGTTTAGCGTGTGCAGTGAACGTTTTACTAAGTGTAATTTTGTGTACATATATAGTTTTCACTTTAATTCTTGATTAAATGTTTCGTGTGTTGGTTTGTTAAACCAACTGCTTTGTCAATGAGACTCTCAGTGGCTCAGCCATAGAGGGCCGTTACGAACTAAAAGAAGAATTTGCATCACAACACCGAAGGTGTAGCAAAACAGTCATTTGGGCTAGTTGGTGCCGATTCATTTTAAAAGCAAAAAAGTGGGGCGCACTACGGAACAGGGACAAGAGCAGAAGACGACAACACAGGCGCACACTCGCAACTGGAAGTTTATTGAAAAGGAAACACATATATAGCTTACAACATTACCACGTGGTAGTTTCTCTCGCCTAAACACCCGAAAGACTATCCCCGTTGTACACAAATTCTTCAAGGCGCATGCGTGCAACCGGAAAAATTCGAAGAAAAATAAAATTTTAGTGCAGCGTGTTAATCAAATACGAGTACTCTTTCTCTGTTATGGCAATAGACGGGTGGCTGACACATCTTTCCCCGCATCTCTTGATGTCACCCAAGGTGCACGTCTGCTTCTTCAAGACTTCTCGTGGAAGTTTCGTAGCTTTTAAGGTGACAGCCTTTAATGTCTCATGCTCACGTCCGTCCGTCCATCCGTCCGACCGTCCGTCCGTCCGTCCGTCCGTGTCCGTCCGTCCGTCCATTCGTCCGTCCATCCATCCATCCATCCGTCCATCCGTCCGTCCGTCCGTCCGTCCGTCCGTCCGTGTCCATCTGTCCATCCGTGTGTCCGTCTGTCTGACCGTCCGTCCGTCTCCATCCGTCCCTCCATCCGTCCGTTTCTGTCCGTCCGTCCATCCGTCCGTCCGTCCATGTGTCCCTCTGTCCGTCCGTCATTTCGTGTCCGCCCATCCGTCCGTCCGACAAAACAAAAAGACATGGCATAGTCAGTCGAATGGCCACAAGCTTTCGCCGAACACACTTTGGAATGTACAAAGTGTCCTTCAATTTTTTTTTACTATCTGACATAAGTAGTTAGAAGGGTAGGAAGGATGGATCTTAACGACAGTTTGGGACTAATATTGGTCGTCAATTTAAAAGAGAATACGCTATATTCATCGCCCACCAAGTGGTGTACACAGAGCCATGAAGCAGTACGCAAGTGGCAACTTCGGGTGGAAGATCCGATGTTTCAAGCTCGCGAGGCCTAAAGGGGCACTGAACACCACACGCAAACCCGTAACATAGTTGAGAAACACTTTATTATAGCGGCGAGACAAAGCCGGTGATTAAAACCGGGACCACCCTTGCAGCTTTGCTGGTCAACCATCTATGGACGGCTTAAAGGCGGCAATTTATTCTGTTTTAACGCGATAGCGTTAAAGAGCTCGTTTCGCAGAAATTTCGGCGTCGGCGTCGGCGTCATTGGTTGCGAGCGAAAAATCATCATCTTGTCTATGACCAAAAAAATCGAGAAAGATGCAAATAAAATAAATGATAGAAATTTCCAGGACCCAGTGAGGATCGAACCAGGGCCGTCTGCGTGGCAAGCAGGTGTTCTACCACACCGCCACGCCTCTGCTTGGAAATACAGTGAAAATAACTTCCTCTGCTTTGAAATGCGGTGAAATTAACTTTCACACTTCGCAAACGCAAAAGTCCTTTATATAGGCGTCGGAATAAAAGATGTTATATCCCCGGAATATTGCGTGTTTCGAGCGTACATTGCCATCGGGCGTCAGAATATGTGACTATCATAACGATTTCGTGGTTTAAAGCCGGCCACCCATCACAAACGGCACACACCTTACAGCGCATATTCCCTTAGCACCACGTAGTGGGGGCATAGCAAGTATGCACTAAGTGGTTGAAGTAGGCACTCGGGACAGGATATCGCTATCGCCTTCAACTCTTAAAGGCGAAGATTAAGGGTCCCCCCAATTTGTTAATTGAACTTGTTGCTACTGCTATTGATGGACCGCATGCAGAAACAATTTCTCGACACTTTGTGGTGGCAAACGAATCTGGGCGCGTTCGAGCCTGAACTATTATTTTGTTTCTTTTTCTGCTGTTTTTTCTACTGCATTGTGCAATAATCCCTGCCAACTTTTTCTTAATTTTGGGAATTAAACCTCCACTCACGTGCTTAGCAGCGCAACACTTCTGTTGCTACGGGCAAGAACAACAGCCATGCGCGAGACAATGAAAAGCAACAATGGAATGTGGCAATAAGTAATCTCGATAAAAGACCTGATTTTCCCTATCAGAAGCGGGTGATCGCATTCAAGCCTATAATCTATGGAGCATCAGTTATTGCAAAAAGGCTCATAAAGATACACATGTGACAGCTGCACCTACGGGGGTCTACTTGTGTACACCCAAATTTCTGCACTCTAACTGGCGCCCGGTTTTTCACAAATTTGTTCGCACCGCAGCTCGCGGAAAGTACTTTGAGTGGAAGCTCTCGCAATGCCTTGGCAGCGAATGTTAAGCAAGTATTTGGTCAGCGCCAGTCAGCGTCAGTATTTAGTGATCCCCATCGAGTGACCGCTGGAAGGCCGTCTCCGAGGCCACGCCAGTGATAATACGGCATTACAGAATGCAGTTGCTGGAAGATCGACGAAACCGACATACCAAACCATAAACCCCCGAAAAGTATATAAGAAATGTTTCCTTTTTGAAAAAAAAGTTGTTCCTTGCTGCCACGTATTTCTTTTAATAGCGTAGGAATGTATTTTTTCCTGCTTCATAGCAAAATCCTGGAAAAGATAGGGGCAGCAGCCAGCACATCCGCACCGGTAATAATAGCACATGAGCTATCATGCAGAAGAGAAACTGTCGCCAGTGATCCATTTTTATGGGTGCTGGTTTACGTGTTCGTCATAAGTTCTCGGATGGCTCACCGGTCTCGTTTAAAAGGCTACGTACATGCCCAAGCGTAGCTTTGTGACTCAACGAGAAAACGGCGGTCCGTCCGTCAGTCTGTCACATAAGACGGTCGCCGCAATAAAGAAATAAATAAAAACTCACAGGAACCTTTATGCATTCGTGCAGGAGCACTCGGACGTAAAAGCCATCTCTAGCTTCTCAGTCGGTGTATTGATCCTCCCCCCCCCCCCCCCCCCCAGCCCTCCGAAAGCTCTGCGATCCTAACCTGGTTTCGAACTAGCTTTGACCAATCGACGAAGTCATGTGATAACGTCATGGCGTAACGTCCCAGTATGTTACGTGACGTGATGCCGAAATATTTTGGCGATCTGTTACGTGAAGATGACGTCAAATGAGAACTCCATGACGTCATTATGACCTTTTGAATCAATGGTGTTGACGTTGCCGGCGCCGCCGATGGTCACCTTAGGCGTCTGATGAGGCGTGTAAATCATTCCCTTTAATAGAGTTTTAAAACTGGGGCCCCAGGCAGCTTATGAACCCATGAAATTAACACAGCAAGCTGGGCGAGTTCGCATGTTAACCTTGTGTTCTATGCCGCCGCACTGTTGGAGCAATGCGTGGCTGACAAGGCCTTAGTCAGGCGGACAATGTTCTGCCTTTAGCCTTGCCATCCAAGACTCAATCTGTGTCTAAAATAAATAAGTTATTATTAAACCTGTTTGGGTACACGTGCAGAGCGGTAGAGAGGAAGGACAAAGAAACTGACGACACAAGCGCTGGCTCACAACGGAGAAATTTAATGTGTGCGCAAGCCAAAGAATCCACGCATTTCCACGAAGTGAATCATGACAAGTGGGCGAAGCTCTGGGTATCGTATGGGTGAGTAATCGCACGTTACCCGAGTGTTGCCTAATATAATGTAAATTGAGTGACATAAAGTGACATAAAGGGACATAAAGAGTCGACGACAAAGCTAGATCCTAAGGTCCATATTGTCTACGTTGAAGTCGCCGACTAGTGTAAAGGATTTGTGCTTGTAGGTGTTTTATATTGTTCTGTCACAATTATGATTGATATTAGTCTATTGTTAAACGTTTTTTTTTTGTGTCTCATCACGCCTATTTCACGCAACATGCATGCGACATTCCACAAAAGTAGACGAAAGGCTAGAGCTGACGCTATTCAAAGAAAGTTCAAGCAATACCCGGACGCCCGCTACGCCGACGCGGCCAAGTATCCGCGCAGAAACGCGTACGCTATCAGCGTCCCAGACTTTCGAGGCCGAGAGTCGGCCACGGTCAAGGCACGCAACCCAGAAGCAGCGGAAGAAGCGGCAATTGCTCTCGCCACCACCACATGTATAGACGCCGCAGTAAGCTTCACTGACTCGCAAGCCGCTTGCAGGAATTATGCGAAGGGCAGGGCCGCGTCTCAGCCGATGCTCTTAACATCATGAAACGGCGAAGCACTCCACTCCCATATACCTGCGTAATATGTGTTCCAGGACACGAGGGCCTACATGGAAATAAAGCGGTACATGCCGCTGCCCGCGAGCACGTCAGCCTGGCTGCCCTCGGCCAACAGGATACCCGACCCATGGCTGAAGAGATGGAGGCTGTGCCAAACACCTATTCGTCGCTACTTCAACACTATAGACTGGAGCGACGGGATTACCCTCCACCCCATCCCAAATTGACTAAAGAAGAAAGCGTGATCATCAGACGCTTGCAAAGCAACAAACACATACACGGAATATTAATGCACCGCCTCTACCCAACGAAACATGGCTACATGTGCCCGCTCTGCAGCGTACCAGACACCCTCGCACACTTGCTCATGGAATGCCAGTGCCATGCAAACCGCGACATGCCACCGGAAAGAGACGCGAGCGAAGCACCACAAACGAACGACGACCACCTAATCGAAACGTGGGAGGCCAAGCTCGTCCTCGAGGACCTGGAAGACCAGCGACAACTCGTCGCGAGGGCCAAGAGGGCAGTCGAAGCCAGAGGGTTCCTGGACTAGGGAACCCTCCCACCTTAGGGTGATACCGGGCATCGCTCGGAACACTGTTTCGCAATAAACGTTTACTTCTCTCTCTCATACGTATCTCTCCGTTACAGCCTACTGACACTGTGGACGGCCAAACCTCAGCCCTAAGGTGCTTCGCCCCTAAAAGATGGCTGCGGCTTAGCTCGGCTTCGCCCGGTTATGCAAGCGGTAGCTTTAAGGCGCATTACCATGCCTCTAAGCCACCAATAGATGCTCGCTCGGGCGTGCTCCTCTGCTAGCAGATGCGCGCACTATTTAGGTTTTCACCTCGGACGCTGAGGAGGAAGACAGACGAGCCGACGAACGCGTTTGCTGTAGGCTCGTGCACAACTGCAACACCAGAACTAAATTTCACGCGACTTGTCAGAAGGTGTCCGCTCCTCATTTCAAGGTTTCTTGGATATAAACAGGGAAACTCACCCAACTGTGCCTGTAAAGTTTTCGCTTTAGAATAGACGCGCGCTCACGCACCGCTACTCAGACGCTTTCCAGCATTCTGCGGTTGATAAACGGCTCGCACAGGCATTTACAACCCAGGAAGCCAACCATGAAAACTACGAGACGCGCGGATTTATAAATTCAGCTGACCGGACAACGTTGCACCTGATTGCACCTGATTTGTCAAATGGAGTGTAGCTATGCGTCCTCGCATCCGAAGCATTCTCTACAGAAGCTTGCCGACATTTGTGGGAATATGATGTACTTATTTGCTTTCCGCCTGTGAAACTACAAGGTCTCAGATAAAAGGCGTATTCAGAGCTCAAGACACTCTTGAAATATTTTGTTGAAAAACACATTCAGTCGCAATTAGATGCAACATGTGAACGACATTGACCGCTGCCACTATCACATTTCTTAGGAATATCTATATTGACATATGGAAGATGTCACGCGTTTGAATTCGTCTCACACGACATAAGTCGCTTAGCCCCTCGGCAAATTTCCTCTACTGCCGTTTTATAAGCCAGTGGCCCCCGAAAAGAATGAGTCGAGTATGATATGACCCGGCCTAAGGCAGCGACACGGGTGATCGCCGCATATTTTGCGCGCACATCTGGCTTTTCATCCCAACTGATAGGTGATTATGCGCAAAATTAGTGAGTTTTCGTGTTGCCTTTTTTCTTATCAGTGATCCGCGATCTGCGATAGCGTCGCAGTGTGATAATTTAAATCGAACCTGTGCCCTCCTGTTTGTACGTGCCATTAAAGTCATTTTGTTACCCGGTGTAGTTGTACTTAACTGAACTACTGTTACTAGTAAGCAATAAACTTCCCTGTGGGTACGTGTTCTGTTAGATGATTTCAACTGCGTTTTCAATTCGAATCAAGACGCCCGGGGCTCTGGTCAAGGGCGAAGCACGTACCATTCGAAGGAGCTGCAGAAGATATGAAAAGAGCTGAAGCTTGTCGATGCATCGACAGCTCTCCACGGGAACACTTTTGCAGCTACGCGCATTCGCGGTATGTTTCAGAGCAGGATTGACAGAGTGTATTTCCCTAACGAACTTGTTGCGAGTCTAGAGACATGCGATGTAATTTCTTTGGCGCCTGGGCAACATAGTCTTAGCGCCCACATGCCAGCGGCGTTCAGCCTGAAGGCCAAGCTTGGAAGGCGTCACTCCAAGTTGTGGCGACTGGATCCATCAATTCTAAATGCAAAAGTTTCGGTATCCGAAATAAGCATGAAAATCTATGCGTCTTTGGAAGACGCGCAGCTTAATTACGCCGACCACATGAGACCGCTCGAAGGCCAGATGGCGTGCGGTTGCACATTGCCGCTGGATGAAACATTGAGGCGCATTCAAATAGTTGAGAGTGCAGGCGCTCTAACCGGCGCAATGTAAGAGTGCAGTGAGGCAAAAAGAGCTAAATACGACCTCTTGTTGAGGTCATAGTTCAAGGCCTTCAAGCACGCGGAGAGCGGAAGCATCGTCACAGATGTCAAATCAATTCAAGAAGTCTTTAGGGCACATTTGAAAGTATCTGCACTGCAGAGTATCGCCTCAAAAATGGTAACCAGCCTCAAAGATTCGCAGCCTTTTGTGAAAGCTTCCCACGCTTTGTCCTGAAGCGTCCAACGTGCTCTGCACCGAGGCGACAAAGGATGCAGTTTGGCAGACTCTGAGAAAAATGAACACTACCACGGAGCCAGGTCCAGATGGAATACTGACGGGTCTTTATATAACTTCCTTTGACGTTCTAGGCGGTGCACTGACTGACATGGTCAACGGGGTCATTGTTGACGGGCAAAAGCCGACCTCCTCCTATGAGAGACGTGGGGTCTTGCTGCCAAAGGAGGGTCTGAATTCTGACGATCTGGGGTCGTGGAGACCGATCACCCTCCTCAAAACGGACTACAAAGTTGTGGCTACAATCCTTGGTTTGAGGCTAAAACCTTTCTTGCACGATATAGTTTCGTCCATGCTAACATGCGCAGTGCCGGGTAGGTCGGTTTCTAACACACTTACCCTGATCAGAGATTTGTTCTACTACGCCAACTACAGAAAAGTCACTGGTGCCTTCGCGTCATTGGATCAAGCAAATACATTCGATAGAGTAGAACATGACTATCTATGCTGTCTTCCGAGAATATTCGGTTTGCCAGAGCCGTACGTCAGCTGCATAGAGCTACTATGCAGCAACATGAGCAGCCGGATTCTCATCAATGGCATGGAGACAAAAGCTTTAGAGTAGAAAAAGGCGTTCGCCAGGGATGTGCAATCACACCGGTGCTCTTTATTCTTTCCATGGACTCCCTAATTAGGAAAGTGGCAAAGCGTCGAAATATTCATGGCTTTCTAATGACAGGTCTGGGGACAGTTAGCATCACCGCTTATGCTGATGACACCTCTGTATTCGTGTGAAACCAAGCCAGTTTCCACGTGTTCTTGGAGCTCTTCGAGGAGTATGCCAGTTTATGGGGTGATAGCCTAAACAAGGAAAAATGCAAAGCCCTTTGTTTGCGTGGCTTCTGTGGCTCTTTGCCGGGCGGTATTGTATACGTGGATGCCGTATAAGTCTTCGGTGTATACTTTCAAGACGGGGAGGTTGCCAAAAGGGATTGGGGCGACGCAGTAGCTAGAGCCACGCAAGTCCTCGCGTATGGCGCTGACTTCAATTTCCCGTTTGATGCAAAACTTGCGGTGGTCAATACCAAAGCGTGCGCATATGATTTCTATATTGCGCACATTGCGCTCGTACCCCAACGATTTGCATGTCATCTCGCTTCTTTGGTTGAGGCCTTCCTCTGAGACAGCAAGGCAACAAAAATTCAACAAAAGTTTCTCAAGCTCTGCAAATAAGTTTTGCAGAATCGAGCAAGGTGGCGGGAGGGTTAAGAAAGGGAAAATAAACAACCACCCATTTGTAGCACGAAGCCACAAGGAAACCCATACGAATTTTTCAGAAAGAAAAGATTCTGAGTTGCCGAAAAATTCGTCCTGGTCCGGGGGTTCAAACCGGGACCTGCCAGATGTTCCAACAATCACAAAGGCACTAAAACAGTTTACAGATTGTTCCAGAACAATTATTATCCTGGTCGTAGCTTATTATTGTACTAGACCCGAACTATGCGAGTGGCATTCACACCAGAAAGGCACTGGAGGCCACAAGCTGAACATCTGCACGCCTTTTATAAAGCAGCAACGGGCCTCAAGCGAGACGCTCGGTGGATTTCATGGCTGACAGTTGTCTCGTTCGCGATGTCCTCTCTTCGGCGACCTCTCGCCAATCGGGGCCCCGTCCGCGGACTTCTCTAATCGTCTCACAATCTCTTAGTTTTCTCTCAATCTTTGCTTCTCTCTCTATTTTGGTCTATCTTTTTTAATCCCTCCTTATCTCTTCCCTTGTGAACCACTTCTGAGGTGTCGCACTTGGATGCAGACAGTTGCGAGGTTCACTTTTCTTTTCATTTTGTTAACTTAAAATTACCCCCCCCCCCCCTCAAGTGTTAGGTGGACTCCGACGCCGCAGAAGACTGCTTTGCAAATCTTGCACCCGCACGAATTAGTGAAATACTGATCGGTTGCTCCATTACTGTCGAGGAGGAACAACGATCGAGTAGTTCCCACTAAGTGGCAAAGATGGCGGAACAACCACATGCCGAAAGTGGTTAGAGAACTTAATTGGCTGCGGCGGCGGGATGCCTTGCCCACTCGCCAGAGACTGCCGCAGTGGGGCGCAGTTCCCAATGATCGCTGCCCCAACTGTGGCAAAACAGGGGAGCTATTCTCGCGGTGTCCACTTAGTGGACATGTCCACTTCGGCCTCCACTGATTGGATAAGCTCGGCGAGCAGCGCGCCGCATGTTTCCGGTCTTTATTCCGCAACGTCATTTTGACGACACGCAGCTTTCACTACTCTCGACACAAATGAGAGACGGAATGCGTTTCGCCGCTACGAATGCTGCCCCCAGAGATCCGCTTTTGGACGTACATCTCTGAGGCCGTGCATGAACTCTAATCACGTTAGCCCTGGAATTAGGTTTAACGTGGCCGCCCGCCTGACGCACCTGGAAGGTCGGTACGCATTCCCTGCATCGTTCTTCAAACATCTCAACACGTTCATACGCAAGTTCGGACTTGTCATGTTTGTTTGAGAGTCCTGTTACCGTATATTTCGTCCACTTTCTTTCTCTTTATGCTGAGAATGTACTGGCGCGTTCGGTGCGTCGACGTGGTCAAGAGCGCCGTGACGTCACGGCTCGCCGCGTTTTCCAGTAACTGAATGCACTCCGCCGAAGTGGACATGTCCACTAGGTGGACACCGCGAGAATCGCGCCCCAGAAACGATCCACCATAGGATGCTCGAATGCGTGGTGTCCAAAGGTGCGTGGCACATCGTGTGGCGTCTACTCGGAGTCTCTGTTTCTTCGCGCGGTGAGCGCAAGGGGGGGTTTATTTGAACAACTCGAATTTTCTGTCATGGTGTTCGTATTGTGGCATCGGCGCTGTTTAGCGGAAGCACGCCGACAACCACAACGAGCTGCGTACCCAGTGTTCTTTCATTCTTTCTGGGAAACACTTGCTCTCGCCTATGTAACTGGCTGGACATTCCGAACACGGCACCTTGTACACTACGCCTTGGTGTTGTTCCATAGAGAGTCGATCCTTCGGCCGTGGTAGCAAGCGTAGTGTACAAGGTGCCGTGTGTGGAATGTTCAGCCAGCTACATAGGCGAGAGCAAGTGTTTTCCAGAAAGAATGCGCCAACGTAAGAACGACATCAGGAAGATGGAAGTACAACGCAGCGCTCTTGCAGAGCACTGTGAGAAGCACGGCCGTAAGATCGACTTCGACGGCGCTTCTGTTCTAGAAACAGAAATAAATCTGGGAAGGAGGCTGTTGCATGAGTCCTGGCACATACAGAACACATCTGGAAATGTGAACCGGTCCCTAGGAACAATGCCCTCAGTCTACGTCCACGGCCTCCAAAACGTGAGGCAAAGGGAAACCCGGAGCCGTGGTGAAACAAGACGAGGAGATGCTTCCACGACCAACCTAGTGACCCCCCCGAGCAAGGTACCGAATCGGTCCGGAAACGTCGTGCTCTATTGCTCTATATAAACTAGGCTGGAGCCATTGCAACCTCTTAAATATTCCACCCAGCCAGACAGATTTCTGTCGAAATGTTTACATTCAAGCAGTGTTTTAAACAGACGCGAGGGGAGGGTCAGGGAGTAAAGAATTTCGGAACGCACCCGAGTGCGCATCGTGAATAAACGTAATGCATTTACCCAGTATAAGTCTCATCTCGTCAGCGACTTACGAGAGCCGGCTTGCCCATGTCAAGAACAGCTGGCACTAATGTGTGTACTTCGAGAATGAGCTTCTCCGGGCATTCCAATCTCATGAAGTAGCCTATAATAGCATGTTTCTGTCTTGTCCACAAGCCTCTTTGTATAAACGTCATACCGGGTTCCTAAACCCGCAAGCGTGAGGGACTAAATGGGTGGCGCCACCTGGCGAGGCCGAGATGAACCAGACAAGCACAGAGTTGTTATTGCATAAATCTAGCCAATCCTACTTCTTTGCTGATGAACATTCTTTGCAGCAGCGTAATTCCGCATCAGTGGCTTTTGAAGCTTTTTGCCCCTCAAAAACATAAAGCAAAAAGAAAAAGAAAAAAAAAACGTCGATAATTGCGGTGGCACGAAGTGCCGCGAGATGTCGATACTATAGTCCAGCAGCCCGGTATTCCGTAAAGCTTTACGCGCATTGACGAATACCGTACATCTAAAAACATGCAACGCATTATGAAACACGCAGGTTTCGAACAACGCGCGCGCAGAAAATATTGAGCGAAAAACCCGAAACCTGATTTGGAAGCTACTGAGAGCGGGAGAGAAGACGGACCATAATGGGTTTGCAATACCTTTCCCTAAGCCTATCCTATTAATCCTATTTTCCGAAAGTACAATTGCGGTGGTGCTAGCCTTTATCTGCTTACGCGGAAAATCGAAAGTCTCCGAATCCTCCTTGCGGAAATAAAAGTAAATATGCCCACAAAAACGCACACCACCGGCACGGCGCCACCGAGTGCATGAGAAAGAAACCAAAATATTCGCAGTCGGCTTCTCCACTCTGAGGCCGGATTTCAAAGCTGCTCTGGCATTTTCTTTCGAAATACGTTAAAAAAAGCGAGAGATAGAAACATCTCGCATCTCCACAAACGAATAAAAGAGTAGCAAGCAGTCAAACGTGAGAGAATGCGCTGCGCAGCTTGTGCCTTATTTTTACGATTAAGATTTTTTTCTTGTACGAGCGCAATGAGCTTTAGCCTCAGTGATCCAAATGGATGCACCAGCAAGAGCTCATGGTGTTGTCATTGTAAGGTTCTTTAGGATCGCCCTTGTTGCTTTTGTAGATGACTTTTTCCTCAGACGTATTCTTCACGCATATTTGCTTCCCATTTCAATTTTCAATTTTTGTTTAGTTCCACCTTTAAAACTGCTACAGTGAGGGTTCCTCATGCGTCTTTAAGCCGGTATGCACTAAAACAATGAAAGAAAAAAAAGAAAGATGGGGTATAAATCCTGTTCTTAAGGAACAGATAAAACGCGGAACGTTAAATCCGCCCACCAAGGACATGTATTATCACATCTTGTTGCTCTCTAGAAAACCACTGCGTGCATCACGAATAACTAATACTGATAATCTTACATTAACCGTCGTTAGAGTCATAATTTATACCTTGTGCGTGATTCAGGTATCCAAAGGAATCTTCAATAACCCATTTTTTGCTGCACCGACCAAGTAGTGAACGCGATTAAAAAATTCCTACATCTCGCGCCCGATAATTTTAATTTAAATGAAGATTGAAGATATTATCTTCATTTAATTTATAAATGAAGATAATATCTTCATTTTTTATGAAAGTGTTTTATGACGGGGTTCACCAAGATTTGAGTGACGTATTTCCGTCGCGGAAATGACGTCGAAAAAATACGCGTGATCACAACACAAAGAAAGAAAAGCTCCGCCAACAGGAGTCGAACCTACGACCTCTTGGTCCGCGACAAGAGATGCCGGCACGCTATCAACTGCGCCACGGTCACATACCCTGTACGGTTTAAAAACAAGCCTTTTATAGCTACCACTATACTCTAACAGTGCTCTTGCTAAAGTGAAGTAATGCATTAAGACCGTGAAATGCAGATTAGTTCCTTCAAAGCGTCGTTTCTGCGCGTCCGTCCCATTCGGTGCGTTTCAAATAGGAAAAGTGCAATTCTGTCGACGCATTAACACACTGCCAGGTGGCGACCTTACCGCTAGCATCGGCCTCGCTCATAGCATCCGTCCGTATCAAAAATAGCTCTGCGATGCGCGAGTGCTTCGCGGGGCCGTAACTCTGCGTTCCCAACTTAAGCTCGCCCCGCGAAAAATCTCAGCCGGCCAACGGGGAAGATAGGAGGCCCGTTGCGTTTCCCTCTGGTCGGGCAGCGTTCTTCAATAACTCTAATATGCCGCGAGTAGGCGACATTTGCCCAACTCCGGCGTCCAATCAGTGACGCTGTTCTGGCTGAGACACAGCTTTCTCTAATTCCGCTCTCACCGTACAGCTACCACAAGCATCTATGACCACAAGAGTCTGTTTAATCATTGATCATGACGTTAGTCGTCGGGATACAGATGCACCACCAAGCGTCAACGTGGATGCATCCACGTTAAACGGTG
Organism: Rhipicephalus appendiculatus; assembly: GCA_030522465.1. Taxonomy (NCBI): domain Eukaryota; kingdom Metazoa; phylum Arthropoda; class Arachnida; order Ixodida; family Ixodidae; genus Rhipicephalus; species Rhipicephalus appendiculatus. The sequence continues at coordinate 10,969 of JALIZH010001978.1, read as the reverse complement.
CTATAATTCTCAAACACTAATAGACATTGTGCAAGCTATCTTATATCAATATACAGTAAGCATTCAACTACCTCTGTAAGGACACATTTCACTTTCGTCGTATGCCGATTCCTATGACGGAGGGATCAGCCATGCTTTTTTTTTTTCTGTAACGCATCACCCGTTATCGCGTCCACTCATTAATAAGACGTGCCTAACTTCCACATCTTGATTTTGTTCTGTTTTTAGTACAGCATCACACCCTCTTGTGTGCTATTTATATCACTGCGCTCTCTCTCTCTATCTCTCTCTCCAATGCAATGTAATTCTTTCACGTATTCCTCACAACGTAACATATGGCTTCACAATGGCTAGTTCCTTCCCAGTTTCCTTCTATTGCACAAAGTTGTTTCGTACCTCTGCGCTGCTGATGCAGCACTACATTGAAATGACATGGGCATAAACTCGGAGAAGCAGGTGGATTAACCTCAAGATAACGCTGTGCATTCCCTATTTGCAGAAGCGTAGTGTAGGAGAGGTGGCATAACAAGGTCAATGTTCTCAAAAGTTGCTTCGAGGAATAGTAGCGTAGCTACAATATTTTCCTCGTTTATTTCGTAGATCAACTAGACGACACGGTATATTCACAGATATGTATGCAGTGAGTACTTCGACCCATTATCTCACAATATGGGCCCACAGTATCTACAGGCGAACGAATTAAATGCAGAATGTACAATGGCTGGTTCTTAATAAACTCACCGCTTTGCTGTTTTCTAAACTTACTGATGGAAAACTCACAGGCACACTTTCTTCAAAGTCGATGAATTGATGCTCCCCTGCCCCTTTTGGAACGCTTTCTGCACGTAACGTGGTTTTGCACTGCCTCCGCGATCGCAGGCATCGCAAGCTTTCCGTTCTTCACCTGCTTTTGCACTGCCTCCGTGATCAGCCCACCTTTGACGACGTCACTGTTACGTGGTGATGATTTTCCGCATGACTCGTGTTGCCGCTGCTGATGCGGCATGTCGGCGGCCAATGTTCGTGTTTGCGCATTTCATGAGGTATCTGAAGCGTTCGCGTTAGTAGGGTCTTTTAGCAAGTTAGGTAAATACGGTACGCAAATACGGTAAGGCAGTACGGTACGCTCGTCTTTTCCAGTGACATTGTGTCCCCCCCGGACGACAGGTCACCACGAGGCGTGACACCCGCACAGTAATTTTTGAAAAAGCTTTTGTATTGTTGGGGTGCCTTCACTGGTAAAATGCCAACGACCGGGAAAAGAGGAGTGGTACGGTAATACCGTACCGTATTTGCGTACCGTATTTCCGTAACTTGCTAAAAGACCCTTATAACACAGTAGAACACCACTGTTACTTTCGTGCCTGCTGCGCTTGCTCGGCTGTTATCTCGTTTTCCGATGGTTCCCGGAATAGCTCGCGCGGGATCTCAGATATAGGAACCTCGGTGTTACGTAGCAACTGCGGGATCGTTCCCGTATGATACGTCGCGAAGTGTGTTCCGAGCCGGCCGAGCGACCACGGAAGACGGACTTTTCACGCTGGTTGCCCCAGCTTCAGCGTAAGGTTAGCCGCATGAGGGGCGCAAGCAACCACTTTCGGTCGCCGCGAACAAAAGCACAGCCTTAGAGATTCGTATTGCAGAAAGGGCGTCTATGACGTAATTAATTTTAGACTTTTTAGTAAGGCCTTCGAGATTGGCATTTGTTTCCACGGTCGCGTTGGCGTCGACTCATAATCATTGTTATATGTTGGAGGAGTTAGTGCAGTTCGTGATTCTACTCGTCGCGCTGGCTGTGTTGCGTGTGCTTAATTTATTCACGTGTACAGCTACAGGGGCCAAAAGAATCGCATCGCATATGTTGATTATTTCTGTGGATGACGCGGTTCTCAGCTCCGTGGTTCTGTACGTCCACTAGATCGTGGCTGAGTGCGCCGATACGTGCACCAGAGACAAAATTAGGAGTTGGTGAAGCAGGCGTCATTTTCTTCAAAGATCGCTTTCATGAACACTTTCAATTTCGCGAGGCGGTCGACCGTCTACTGTGCGCCACAGTGGCCACTGTAGACGGTCGTCGGTGCGAGCCACGGTGCGAGCCAATATGCCAACAGTGCGACAGTGTTACATTATTGCTCGGATACACTGATGAATATGGTGGAATTCTGGCAACAGGTATCGCCGAAAGAATCGCTTCCAAGGTTCCGGCCTTAGTGAAACTATATTTGTTTTTAACAAATATAGTTTTTAACAAATATATGTTTTAACAAACACAGAAGGTACTCGAAAAAGTTTTCGTGCTGAGCGGGTGCGAGTAGACGCACCAGGCAACGTTACACGATTTTTTCGAGTGTAAACAATAAAATAAAACCCTATACCACTAAATATTTTTTTTTCGTTTTGCTTTTTCTCGGTTGTTGCGTTTCCCGGCTCTTACGTCCATTTCGTACTGTCCCTTGCTAAACGTATCAGTGGGGTTCTACCGTATACAGTTTTTGTTATCATGGAATAGGGCCCATTTCACTGATGTTTTTTTTAAGTGCGGAGAAATTTAGGGGCTCAGGCTGTGGTATGCTGTCATCGTATGCTGTCTCGCAGCTTGGTGTAACGCAGGCACAACCACGAATAGCATAGCCATCTGTAGCATATTATGCGTGCGCTCGCGCCAAGGAGGTCTTATTTGTCTTGTTCTTTGAGGACCCTGATGATGACAAGTGCACCGCATTTTTTGGGGCCCGGGCTGTCGTATGCTGTCGTCGTCGCTTGGCGTAACGCAGGCAAAACCACGTATAAACATAGAAAAAAAAAGAGGACGCAAGCGATAAAAAAAGAGAGACAAACAAAGAGAAAAAAGTAGGAAGGAAAGTAGAAAGAGCAAGAAAGAGAAAGAAATAGTTTAAGAGAGCGGAAGACAAACAGAAATAGAGATAGAAAGACAGACGACGAAGACTGAAGAACAGAATAAGACTGAAAGAGACGAGGAAAGAAAGAGAAAACCGAAAAGAAAAAGAAGAAGGCTGCCCCGCTCCGCACTTCGTTCAGCCTTGGCATCCCTAGTGTGAGGCTGCCTTTTCAATATGGCTGACGTCTACTGCTTTAACAATCACGCTTCTTAAAGAAAATGGCCTTGAAATATCAGTAGAGTTGCTTCGCATCTAAATAACATGAGACAAATATTTTTATTAATTTGCGCGCGTTTATATCAGGTAACGATAAAAACCCCCCGTTCGCACATAGTAAATAAATCATTTCCTTTCAATGTTCCTTTCACGTAATTTTCTTCTGACATACTAGAGAAATATAACAAAAAAGGAACTTCTCTGACAAAGGTTAAAAAATAGTTCATGTCACTGCGAACGTCCTTTTTTCTGATTTTCTCAGGTGTTGTCGGAAAATCTTTTTTTTCTCTTCGAAGATACGCACTTTCCAGAGTGTTTGTGAATTGAGAATGTTCAGACCCTGTAAACGCTGCATGAACAAAATTAAAAAAACCGCGAGGCCTGCGCGGAACGCGCACCACATTCACAGCGAAAGCTGGGAGAGCGGCCTTTCTGAACCTTTTTTTTAAACACTCTTGGGGCAACTACTACAAGCCCAATTGCATGGTACTCACTACACCATAAATCATCATAATTTTTGTGTAGTGGGGAAGCGTCTACTATGGTATTATTCCTCATTCTGCGGAAAAGCGCGGTACCCGCTACACTCTTGTGACGCATCATGTGCACTTTGTTGATGCTGTGGCTGACGACGATGAAGAATTATGCCCCAGGCTTTTGTAACGGGTTGGAGCATTGAACAACCCACTCGTTACGCAATTCGCATTGCGTGACGCCTGGTTCTTACTTTACTGCTCTAAAACGCTTTACAACACACATTAACGCGATTCCTTACCCGACATGAAGCTTGCATAGGGTCAGTTTGCACCGCAGTTTCAAGCAGCGGGGTAGCTCAGCCCGGGTTCGATTCCCGGTATGTCATAAGTGTTTTTTTATTTAGTTAGTTTCTCCTTATTTCGTGCGATATTGGTTACGAACACCGGCGGCGGCGGCGGCGGCGGACAACTACGGCGCAGAAACGACCCTTGTTGTGATCTCGTAACAGCTTTCGCTGTAATATATATGAAAGTCGCCAGAGCGAACTCGTAAATAGCTATTACTTTTTGCGCTGTGATTTTGAATGTTCTGTGACTGAAAACATTCTGCCAAATGCATGCGTCGCAAGCTGCCCTGCCTGTCATCACCTCTCAGCACATTCACTTATCTCTGTGCCGCACCCTATCCCAGTAACCTTTCACATCGTCTTTGATGCTTTCCGCTACTCTATTTCTCATCTTTCATTTTGTTATTGACTGCCATGCCAAGACACTTTCGATCAGGCGAACACGCTAAAGGCCGAATAGCACCTTGAACTTAATCAGTCGCCGCTTCCAAGCGAGAACGACATGTCCATAATCAGTTCATCTTGCAGAAGGCGCTCCTGATAGATTCCAGTGAAGCAAGATTCCAACGTCTAAGCAAGTCAAAGCTTTCCTACTGACTGTCAATGTGCCAGCTACGACGCCATCTGGGATAGATCATAGTGGGAACAGTGCAGGCAGCCAGGAAGCCGATGATGCTCTGTGAGACGAAAATGGAGGGAAGCGATAACATACAGAAGGAGCTACCTGAATGCAGTTCCATCAAGAGGTCGAAGGAATATCCATTTTACGGTCTCGACAATACGCCAGCGAGAATGAGTGCCGTCTGATTCGTTCAACCAAATGGGTCGATGGAGCTCCCGTGCCATTATCTGCCTTTTCAAATAAAAACAAATACATAAAAGTTGCAGACAAAGGAAATAATTCAGTCGAATGAGACCAATTGAACAGGAAATTGCATCATAAAGGTTAAAACAATGCCACAAAGCGTCCAAGACTTTCTGAAGAGAGATTCGCATCAGTTCCGTTGACGGAGAAAATGTGAGAACGTGTTTCGGGTGACAATGCACGTTGGAAAAAAGTCAAAAATGACAGGAAGGTATCTCGAGCGGCCGTGTTCGAAAATGCCTCTGACGCGGGGACGTAGCTTCGAGCACGCTAACATCGGCACATTGGACTTACGAGGAATGACGTGATGACAAGGAACGAAGCATACCAGGATGTATTTAGGCGCATTTTTGACAGCCGCCGACAGGAGCACTGACTTTGAATACGACGTGTCAGTATGAGCTCTAAATTTTTTGTGCGCATATATCTCGAAATATATACAATAGAAAGCCCACGCGCCAGGATATCCCTAACACACGCCACTAGGGACTAACGGACACAGATTAATCACAAGCATATCTTCACACAATATACATGACTTGGTGAACATGCTAGGATTTACGTATGTGCAACAGTGGTTATGGCGCATGTAATTTACATAATTGCACAGTTCTCGCATGATATATATATATATATATATCATGCGACGAAGGGTGATCATGTTTCTGACGAAAGCTGGGCCACCAGCCGAAACGTCAATAAAATATCTCGCAGGTGCATCCTTTTCTTCAATCATATATATATATATATATATATATATATATATATATATATATATATATATATATATATATATATATATATATATATATAAGATGCCACACGCATACACGAACATCCTCACACAGAAATAGTAAATACATACACATTGTATACATTAATCAATCACTGTCCGATGACCTGGTAACAAGAACCAGGCCCGATGAAACGCTAGCCGCACACGTCCATCATCTACCGACAGAAAGCGGCACGACCACTGCCGCAGAAATTCCTCTTCCCCAAGGAAGAACAATTCCTCCGACAAAAAGGACAGAAGTTCGGCATACAACCATCCCAAAATCAGAAACAGCGCATGGCTACGACGACTCGCACAGCAGCCTCACGGTTGTTACGCTAAAAACAAAAAGCCCTCGCAGCAATTAGAATACGTACGACGCGACTACGCGAGCAACGACCAGATTTCACGAAACGGTTGACTCCTAGGCCACGGAAACCAGTGTTGAGGGCTCCCAAAAATACCCTTGCAATTACACATTGCTGTAGCACATGCTCGTTGAACTATTGTAGTGGAAGTTAGGGCAAGTGGAAGATGGGACCATGCCCCACCTGTCCAGTCTGTCTCGTGTTGGAAATACTCTCCATCCCCGACGCCAGATGAAATCGCGCAGATGGCCAGGTAGAAAGGGTGTCTATATGGCGCTCCACGAGACACTGCTCGAACATGCAAGAAGTGCTGGAGGAACTAGAGGGAGCAGCCGGGACGCCGTTGTATCTACAATACAGTTTTTAATTATGTCTACGTCAGGTCAAACTTGCTGTGCGTGGCGATAAAATTACATTGCCATGGAGTAAAATGCAGGAACGCTAACTAAGTACTTGCGGCGCGGAGTTAAGCCGTGCTACCGGTAACAAAGAGCGTATCTTAGAGCCTAAGAAATAGCAGGCCAATAGAGGCGCTGCACGCTGATCACCATGTAACAAGCAAATCAAGAGTCGCAGAGCAAGCAGCCGGCAGGGAACCTACACGGATGGGAACGTGAACCCATCACCGTTGCGTGGTTGCCAAAGTGCAGCGCGGCAAACCAGTTCAGTTTCACCTGACCAGGAAAACGAGCCAAGAATGGATTGCCACGACCTAGTTATTTGAAATGAGTGTTGTACAACATGAAAAATGTACCAGGTACGGCCGCAAATACAGTGTGTGCCAAGTACCTTCTTTCGAACAGTGGTAAATGATACTCTTGCGCTTCCCAGAAATGTCATTTTACATCTTCGAGTACTGATACCCACACGAAGGCTGATATGCCGTAGGAGATTTAATCAAGCCCCAGAATGCGAACGGAGTCGCTTGTTTAAAGACGGGAAAATGGACTTAGGCAGGTGTCTGCGGAATTATTGAAGAAACATTGATATTTTCAATAATTACACGCAGCACCTGAAATATTCCCATACTCATCAAAAAGCCACAAGCTATGCGATAGGGTGCCCTTGTTATTCAGATACAATGTGATGTCATCGGCGAAAGCTGCCACCTTCAGAGTACCACTACCTGGTAGTGGGAGGCATCGAATGTATGGATCATTAAGTAGTGTGCTCAGGATTTGTTCGAGAGTGAACACAAAAAGTACTGGGGATAGAGAACACCCTTGTCGAACTCCGCGGTTAACGGGAAATGAGGCACTTTCATAACCATGAAAAAATGACGTACTCTGTATATTTCTGCATGCATTCCTGAGAACCTCAGTGAAGTTTTGCTAGAAGTCAAACGCCGCCATTACGTTAAATCTGTAGCTATGCTAAAACCTATCTAATGCCTTCCCTTGAGCAAGTGAAACAAAGAGCCCACGTTATTATCTTGTAAGCGTCTACGCAACGATGTCACGTGTAACAAGGGAGAGACTATGAATTTCTTTCCCAGGGATCAAGCACGCCTGATGATGTCCTGTTAAGGAAGGCATCAGACTTCTCAAACATCGATTGACAACTACTTCAAAAGATTTGTAATCCACGTTGAGAAGCGTAATTGGTCTCAATTTCTCTGGCGAACTGACAATGGGTCATGTTTAGTACTAACACAATATGATAATCGTGAAAGCCATCCGGGCAATCAATGTTTTCAAAGCAACGGCAAATAAGAGAGGTGAAAGTGGCACTAATGTCATCGCAAAAGGTTAAATAAAACTTCACGGGCAACCCGTCCGGCCCAGGAGCCGAACCACGCTTCATAGAAGACAATGCCTCTTTCGTCTTATCAGCTGAAACACTTGCACAAAGTTGCGCAGCTACCTCTGGTTGAAACTGTGGCAGCACACTAAGCACTGTGAATTTCTCGACGGTAACATGTTGCGTGGACATACTCGTCAGAGCCATGTTTTCAAAATGAGCTACGAATAGGGATCGATCACGCGGAGGTGGTGACGCAACGGGAACTGGTCTGGCGGTCTGAGTAATCGAACGGACTGGACTCTCTGAGAAGCGAGCTTCTCACAAAACGCCGAACCTCGCGGTGAGCAAATGGATTACGTCTGAAAAGCCAAGCCACGGCCTACAACGACGATGCTGCAATGAGGCGTTGGGAACGTCCCCGTAGTTCTCGTTGCCATGTGCGCATCAAAGGAGTTAGTCGATCGGTCCGAAGAGCAATGCGTAGCTTTTTGGCAGTTAGAACCAGTTCTTCCGACGTGCGGCGTCTAAGGGCACGCCCTTCGACTGAGCAGTGCAGAGACCTGTGTACCTTGAGGGCGTCCCACGACTCTGGACCGGATACCAACAGGGAGGCGCACACGACTAGATAAACCGGAGTGCGAACGCTGTCATGCGGAACACAGATGTCAAGAGGCCATGGTATCACTGACGAAGAAAAAGGAAAGCAAGCCTCAAGCGCCACTGGTCGATGATCGGAGATGTAAACAGGGTATGATTGTTATGGTATCATTTAGGATTGCGACAGTTAGGAAGCTAGCGCCCTTGACACATAGAAACGATCCAACTTACTCCACGATGAGCCAAGCCTACATGTCGAGGCATATTAAGGCGAAAGCCTTTAATGTCTCATGCTCACGTCCGTCCGGTGTCCGTCCGGCGTCCGTCCGTCCGTCCGTCCGTCCGTCCACCTGTCCGTCTGTTCGTCCGTCTGTCCGTCCGTCCATCTGTCTGTCTGTCTGTCTGTCTGTCTGTCTGTCTGTCTGTCCGTCTGTCCGTCCATCGGTCTGTCTGTCTGTGTCTGTCTGTCTGCCTGTCTGTCTGTCCGTCCACCCGTCCGTCCGTCCGTCCGTCTATCCGTCCTGCTATCCGTCCGTCCATCCGTCCATGTCCGTCCGTCCGCCCGTCTGTGCGTCCGTCCGTCCGTCCATCCTAGCTCTGGCATGGAGCCAAGTGGCCGCCGGGGTGCGCAAACGGACGCCGGTCGCATCGGACTCTACAGCGCTCGCGCTTTGCTTGCGTAGCGTCGCTGTGCCCAGCATTTGCGATCATTCTGACCGACGCCGTCTCAATGGACACAGGCATCCACGGAATACACTTTCGAATTTACAAAGGGTCCGTCAATTTAAGCGCTGGAACGCGGATGGCGTTTGCGCGATGCGAAAAGCGCGAGAAAATACTAACGCATGCGAACGGAGGAAGATTAGTCTCGCGTCTCGCTGCGATTTGCGGTAAAAAATTTAAAAAAATCACAGCATATCCACGAAGTGAATGATGGGGAGTGGGCGAAGCTCGGAGGGATCATTCGGGTAACCGTGAATCCCCCCGTACATTGCCGGTGTTCGATCGTGAGCTGGGCACGAACGTCGCCGACTTGTGTTCCGGGCGCTCCCAGCCTCAGCGACAACGCCAGTTCGCGTTCCACGACAGAGAAAGACGATGCCACCTACTCAGACGCCGAAGTCCACACCAGTGCTCGACGCAACGCCTCGCCTCCGCATGCATCCCCACAGAACGCTGCTGTGAATTGAGGAAGCCACGCGTCCTTGGCTATGGGTTGTGCCGCCGTGAGTACTGGAGCCGCCGCATGCTCCGCAGATACCGGCTGCCCTGGTTTTGCATGCGACTCACACGAGAGAACTATGGAGCTGACTACCTCCTCTCTGGTGGTCGATGGAGTCCACCTCCGGTGCTCGACTCCGAGTACCGCGTCGGCCCGACGATCCCAATTATAACAGTGCCATCTATCCTCTTTAATCGTCAACTATACAAAAACCACTAAAGCCATCTAGTGATATTATTTCCAAGGACATATACACACAACGCCATCTAGTGAGCAATTCATAAAAGTAGAGCTGGCTACATACTATGTATATGTACGGAGGAGGGAACGACCCACACCCTAAGGAGCTTCGCCCCTAAAAGAAAACACGCACACATTCGGTTTGTGTGTTGTCCCACTGCGAGTGTAAAAGAAAAAAAAAGACTTGACATAGTCTGTGGAATGGCCACACGCTTTCGCCGAACACACTTTGGAATGTACAAAGTGTCCTTTAATTTTGTGATCCATGAACTAGTCAATACGCATCTATCAAAGTGCTGGACCAGGCGATGCTGGTTACGCGCAGAACGACTTGTCGCACTGTCAATGGAGCCAAGGTGACAACGACACACTTAGCTTGAGTGGTGCTAAGAATCCATCCTGCTGAATCTGGTTATACTGCAGTGTTCTGCTGCCTATCAAAAGAGTTTTACTCTTAACCATCACAATGAAACGTACCTCTGTAAAGAAATTAAGTTTCGATTTCATCTTTTAACTGAACGACGGCACTATAATAAAAAGGCCCAGACCGATGCAATTTCAATGTCTGCTACAAATGCCTCACCAAGCAAAGGGCCAGTTCAATAAAAAAAAATTGGCCGCGTGTCTGCGTGCTTCGCTGCAAATGTCGTCGAAAGACGATAGCTGGCATTGATAACACAGAGGAGGCGCTGCGTGAGATATGGACGCCATCTGGAAGTGGCATCGGGAAAGATGAGCTTCTGTAGAACCCAAGGCCACTGCCAGGCTTTTTCGTGCATAGCTTCGCATTTTCAGCGCAGCCTAGGAAACACTAGGGTCTTTAGAATTACGTACCTATGTATTTTCTAGTAAATTAACACACCACCTAATACAAACGTATTGATGTGCCTCAAAAATGCGTCATATTTGCTTTTTGACCGACAATGTTCACAAGTATGAACGCAGCCATCAGTTCAAGATGGCTGGGCGTTCAGCAAGTGCTTAAACATTGGCCGGGTGGCTGAACCATACAACAAACAGATAGAAAAGACAGACACACCAAAATTTCTGCATTGAAATATCCCAAGAAAATATGGCAACTTGCCAATGTAGCAAGGTGCAAGCCGACGGCGCGGAGCCTTCTCAATGGCAGTACGCTTATTTCATTTTCTTACAAATCCAGGTTTCTCGTTTCAATGCGGACGTGCTCGGAAATGTGAAGGAAGTGAAAGGAGTGACCC
>JALIZH010001976.1:0-18334 GCA_030522465.1 Rhipicephalus appendiculatus | reverse complement strand
AAAATAACATATCTTTGTTTCTGAAAAAAGAGTACATCCAGATGATCGTTGATGACAGGATCTCCAAAAATATTTGCCAAAAGTTCGAGGCTTCTCAAGGGAAATCCGCAACACAAAGACACTCGTACGTTCGTTAAACCACCTCTGTGAGACCCCTCTTGTGGCGCCACAGCGGCAATAAGTTCAACTAGGCAGTTCCCGCCGTTTTTTGGGCCCACAACAGGGCGCGCTTTTTTTTTTTTTTTGAATCACCGTGTTTTTACTGACCATGCTACAACCCACGTGTGGGCGGCGTTTTGTAGACTATGCTGCTGAGTACTACGTGGAACAACTAAAAAAAAAGAAGATGGTAAAACAGAAACAATGGCACTGTCCCACCTGTTATTGTACGCGTCGCTCTATGCGTTGAATAATATGATAGGTCGCTTTGTATTGGCCCTGTCTTTTACACAAATGCGTCGATGCTTTCATTCATCATAAAGCTAAAGATAACAGGAGTGATAAGATGATCTCTAGAAATACCTCGCTTTTAACAACATTCTCGCTCTCAGTTACGCTTTGCTTACGCCCAAAAAAATACGCGCTGTGTAATGACTTAAAAGGAATTTTTGAGGGAGTAGTTGGTGCATATTGACGAGATTGAAAGTAGCGTTTGTCCCCTTGTGTGTCTCTCTTGTGTGCTGCGTGTTTTCTGGCGCTAAGTAAACCTCGTGCTGTGTAATCTTATTACGGAGGCAACTGATGAAGTAATAGAGTGAGCAATGAAAACATTACGTAAAGCTCAGATATTATGATTTATAGCGGTAAAGAGAACCTAATTATGGTGATATCACTCCACGAAAATAACTCAGTTCATTCGCGCTATCGCCGATAATTTTTCGCCATTCTCCATTTTTTCTAGTACTTCGTGGATGTGAAGCAAATTGGATGACACAATTTAGAAACAAATATTTAGCAAAACGAATGTTTTCAATGTTTGCAGGGCAATAACTGCGCAGCAAAACTGCGGAAGAAAAAAAAAAACGCCAGGCCTGCGCGGAACTTGCAGCACAGCCACAGCGAAAGCTGGGAGAGCGGGCTTTCTAGAGCCTTTTTTAAATTTTCTTGGGGTAACTACAACAACCGCACTTGCATGGTACCCACTACGATATAAATCATCATAATTTTTTGTGTAGTGGGGAAGCGTCTACTATGCCATTATTCGTCATTCTTCAGAAAAGCGCGGTACCCGCTACACTGTAACGCATTATGTGCACTTTGTTGGCTTTTGTAATGGGTTGGAGCATTGAACGACCCACTCGTTACGCAATTCGATTTGTGTGACGCCCGGTTCTTACTTTACTGTTCTAAAACGCTTAACAACACACGTTAACGCGATTCCTTTACCCGACATGAAGCCTGCATAGGGTAAGTTTGCACCGCAGTTTCAAGCAGTGGCGTAGCTCAGTGGTAGAGTGCTGAGCTGCCACGCGGGGAGACCCGGGTTTGATTTCCACTCGGTCATAGGTGTTTTTTTTATTTATTTAGTGTTTTTCTTATTTCGTGCGATATTGGTTACGGACAGCGGGCGGCGGCGGCGGACAACTACGGCGCAGAAACGACCCTTGTTGTGATCTCATAATAGCTTTCGCTGTAAAACAACGTCGGAAGAGGCCAGCGTTGACAAAGAAGCGGGAGATCGGCTTCCGCATGAGAAGCAAGAACAAGTGCGTCTTTTATCGCAAAGCTTCCCGAGTTCTTGTCGTGTAAACATATTCCCTAATAAAGTAAGCGTCCCATTTAGCCAACACAGGAAAAAAAATGAGTTTTCGAAAAAAAAGAGGCAGTGTTCGTCGACTTTACATAGAAAAAGGTGTGCGTGTAGTTCCAGCGGCACACTTTTATGAATGCGTGTTTGCCTGGATCCCCCCTGCCCCCGATACCGGCACTCTTTTAAACGGTCTATAGACGTCAGACTCTGCCCAGGCGGCGCTGCGAAAAACGCCGCCACCAGCGCTCTCATCGCCGCCCTCGCCATAACTGGGTAGTGCAAAGAGAGCCGTCCGCAAGCGAATGTGCGTAGGCCGCTATAGAAACCCCCTCTTTCGTTGGTGTTGAGGCGCGGTTTCCTGAAAATCAAGGACCTGGAAAGCTTCTTCCGTCAATCCACCCTCGCTTCAGAAAAGTAGGAAGCACATCAAAGTGAACTGCGGGTACAGTGCAAAAGATGTTTCAGTTACTTCGGCGTGCTGCAACTCGCAAGCGCAAGCGAGCATCGCATATGACATCGAGTTCGAGGCACTCCGACGTGCGTCCCGTAACGCCTAAATGCGTTAAATTTGGGCATATACGAAGTGATGAAGTACATACACGAGCAATATCTTACGATCAGTGGTACGAAGCTCGCTTTATCACGCACGAATGGCCCAGGCGATTTTCGCCTTTGCAGTTGCATTCTTCATCCATCTCTCGCTTCTTGTGCGTTGAACTAGTTTATTACGCATTCTGGAATGTACTGTTGGCGGTTGTCTTCCGTTTGTATATACTGCAAATGGGGATACGTGCGTGTCCACTTTCTCGGTGTGCAACGAAAGGCAAAACCGTGGCCTCCGAGATGGCTCCGGCAATCGCGGAGACCACGGGCAAGAAAAACCTGACGGTGGTCACGACCAAAATTTTGCGATTTACTTGTATGACGCACGTGTAAGCATTTGCTAGTTAAAGCCGGTACTTTGAGCCTTCAGTGCGTACAATATGCTGTGTGGCGACGACCAGTTCAGATTATGGGTGGCGCGCTTCACCATAATCTTCACCACATCGCGCGCTTCACCAGTCTGCATTTAACTGCTGCACGGCGCGCACTGCGGTCTCAGGCTCTGCTGAGCGTCATAGTCAAGGTTACCACGGTACTACGTAAAGGCTGCTTAAAACAATAACAGGAGACCCACATTATCTCACTTTCTCATGCGACCGGTTGTGGAGAACGCGAGTAATTCGCTTACCCAATACGTTCGCAATGGCCCGTATCCAGCGCTCTCACCGTTCTGCTTCGTGCAACAGCTACGGAAATCGGTAAAACTGAAGTCCTTTACGTCCGTGGCAATTCACAACGCAAGAGTAGCGTCGACTGAGGCCTTCCTTCGAAGCGCGCGGAGCTGTTGCGTCTGCTCTTGTTTTCGCCGTCGTTCTGGCAAGCACTTCATGGCGGTTTGGTTGCGCGTCCGGCTAGCGGAGAGAATTTCGTAGCTCTTCTTCTGAGTGTTCAATGCGCCAACACACCTAATATTTAGCGCAATCGTTGTTTCGAACTCGCTAGTTGCACCTGGTTGCACAGCAAACTGTGCAAGGGAGCCGGAATTTGCACTACCCAAAACTGCTCCGACAGGTGGCGCTACGTGTCTGCAAAACTCCAGAGTCTGACGTCTATTGCATACTTCATCTTTTAAAGCTTCCTTCCCCGTTTGCCCTTAGAAAATATACGCCTGTTCACCGCGTTTCGACGGACTTATTTTTTTTACTTGTTCCACCTAAATCTAAAGCATTTCATCGTGCTCTACATACACAAACGCGGCGAGCGCGTATGGCGTATGCTGTGGCCCGGATATACAACGTTCAGTGAAAGAGTCCAAAAAAAAAAAACGAAAAAACAAGCTTTCGCAATGCGAGACCTATTTCTTGTTAACCGCCTCAGGAGAGACGGGAACAAGCGTTCATAAACTCCGCTAGGCGTCGGTAATGTTTGTATCATTGATTTTCTTCCTGTTTATTTGATCTGATCGTATTGCTACCGTTAAAGCTCTGGAAATCGCTATTTATATAGAGCGAAAGTGCGTAACGATGCTTCTTTGATTTGGTGACGTAAACGTGGTTATGTGTGCCAAGGGCAATAATGAAATATTATGAAAAGAATGAATGCTGATAAGGCACGTCCAAACAGGGCTGGCGGAAGCTGTTGTGAAACCGTTGGGCCAACATATTCTAACGCTGTTTGGTATTTTGGGATGACTGTTGGAAAAAAAGCTCCCCTAAATTGCTTCGTTCAATATTATTGTCAAATGGCAATTTGAGAAACTGCGGACGCGATCACTGCTACTAAATGGAGCCTCTTGAACAATTCAAACAATGTCTTCCCTATTCAAAATCCTGGGTTGCTGGATGATGTGAATAATTGCTGGATATGGTGGAAACAATAGTGGACAAGCTGAAAAGAATAGTGGATGAGGTGTAAATAATAGTCGATATGCTAGAAGCTGTGTTGGTCAGAATAGCTAAGGGTGGCGAGAGTGGAAAAAAGGGTGGCAGATGGTGGTGCTGGTGGCGAGCTTCGTTTGGTATTCATAATGACCAGTGGTGGTGACAGTGGAAGATGCTGGCTGATGGTGGCGATTCGAAACATTTTTGATGAGTGGCTTGGCGAACAAGCTGGATGGGGGTGGCTTCATGGAAGCATGGTGGATGATGGTGGCTTGATAGAAGTGCACGTGGCAGCGTGTGAAATCGCTGTCATTTCTTATACTTCCCTTCTCGAATGTGCAGCAATATATGTTTACAGTCAAAAGAAGTCAACGTGAATCATTACGCTTTCTAGCACGCTTCTTTCTTTTTTTTTTCACTCATGCGGTGTCAAAAGCCACCTCGATCTTTGTGAAGCACACCAGCCGGGAACGTTTACATTTTGTGCACGTACTCATATCAGTTCTACATCCGCGATGTGTTAATGTATTTGGTGTTTTTTAGTCTAGAGGTGTTGGTGTGAACAGCGACACTAAATGTGTTACATTGCCGCGCAGTTGTCGGGAAGTAAATGATCTCTGGCTTAGCTTATGCCTCTTCCAACAGGCAGACCAGAAAACAGCCGCCACTTGATATCGCCACCCTAGTCAAAGTGCGTGCAAAGCTAAACTGCACAATGTTTTATCTTCGGCATGCGTCGAGTTAAAAAGACCCTGAAACGGTTTTGACGTTTTTGTAAAAACACATTGGGCCGGTAGACTAAGTCTTAAGGGTCATTCACAGACTCATTTAAGCTCCCTGCGTAAACTGTGTAATTTATTACAACGCTTTTAAAGCTGCGAATCGCTGCAGATCACTGCGGCTCAGCCAAACGCATTTTCAACCGCCCATTCACAGTACGACATGCAGTGAACGCATGACGTTACCCTGGCGGCTGATCTGATTGGGTGTGGAGTGCGCGAAAGTAAGATCGGCTGGTAGGGTGGCGGCACCTGTCGGATCAGCTTTCAACAACTCCGCGATCTTCGTCTCTGTTGCCAGACGCCGTGCGTGCTTCCGGGAGCACCGGGCTATGGTCTCCGAGATTGAGCGTAATCTGTCGGCGTGCAATCTCGGAGGTAATGACTGGGCGAAGCTCAAATGGTCGAGTGCGTTCATGAGAGCTCTGCGATCGCCAGCCATGCCAGCGTGTCTCATGCGTTGAGGAGGCAAGGCAGGGCTGAGGAGGAGGGGTATGATATAATTTTCCGTAGGGGCCTTGGTACACGGCGTGTCGCTAAATTTGGGGTGAGAATGGTTTGATGATGCTCTAGACTAAACGCTGACAAAACTTCAAAAAACCGTTTCAGGGTCCCTTTAAGCAACACCAAGTATGACTTCCACCATCATATTCTGCCACAGTGACTTCTACCAAAGGTAATGTTTAGCGTACCGAGCGAGTCCATCGACCTGTCATGGTCGCTTCAGGGTATACACAATTCCGGCGAGTACGATTGACTTTACAGCTTTTACAGCACAGCTGTGGCATGGGTTAATCCAAATGAAGCATTTTTTCTTGTGCAAGGTGCCCGCACAAGAGGTGATGAGCATCGATGCGACGCGCTTCCAGCAAACTCCTCCGGTCACCGACAGCCGCCGGTCGCACTCACCGGCACTTCTCTGACTCATATGCGAGAACACAGACTTGTCAATTCATACGTCTTACTGAACCAATATGATAGCAAATTTATCCCATGCACTGCATTCTTGTTTGGCCTGGCTGTTCTGTAGTTGTTAGAACTACACACATCAGTGCACTGGCACGGCCGCGCTAAGTTGCGCGAAAAGACATCACAATACTGTATAAATTATACGCGCGTATTTATCGAATGCCCTTTGAGTCGACATAAAGCCTCTGCACATGTTGCCCGTTGGAAAGAGCAAGAAACGGCTAATTAACTTGGCAATACCAGCCGGTAAACTGTAGGCTACCTCCTTCTCGGTCCACTTGATATTTTTTGGAGTTACGTTGTGAATCGTAAGACAAAGCGGTGTTGTCATTATCGATATGCCATTTGTTACCGGCAGCAGTATTTTTGTGTGTGTTTAATAAATATGAATACTTTTGTAGCAGGGGGGGAAAATAGTGTCTGACTCGAGTATGCGTCATTGAAAGCTGAAGTTAAATTGTGTCTTAGTATGTTGGCTGGTCATTCTACAAAATGGAAAACGTGTGTCAACGTGGCGTTGTTCCATGTTAAGTTCCTCAATATACCGTGAAATGCACAGGCGACAATCTACGCGTGCTGGCTGAGCATATTAATAATAATATCTGGGGTTTAACGTCCGAAAACCACCATATGATTATGAGAGACGCCATAGTGAAGGGCTCCAGAAATTTCGACCGCCTGGGGGTTCTTTAACGTGCACCTAAATCTAAGCACACTGGCCTCAAGCATTTTCGCCTCTATCGCTAATGCGGCTGCCGCTGCAGGGGATTCGATCCCGCGACCTGCGGGTCAGCAGTCGACACTGTTAAAAAAAGTAGTGCTACTTACTAACTTTGAGGTAGTAAATTTCTGTCACAACATTCACTACCTAAGTAGTAACTGCAGGTAGTAAACGGCAAGGTAGTAAAGTTAGTAGAACTGAGAGGCGGGCGAGTTGGAACTTATCCATCGTTGGGTAGCGCCTGTCCTGCCCTCTTCTTCTCTTTGTCTTGTGTCAATTTGTGCGCTACCCAACGATGGATAGTAAAGTTACTAGCATGTCATTTACTACCTACAGTTACCACATTTCAGAAGGTAGTAACAGGAAGTTAGTAACTATACTACCACGACGGTTACTAGTTCCTGTTACTACTTAGGGAAAGGTAGTAAGCTAGGCTAGTAAATTACTACCATGACGGTTAGTAGTTCCCATTGCTACACGCAGGAAGGTAGTATTCGGAAGTTAAAAATCTTCCATGGAAGTTTTCTCACTGTAAACAGAAAGCATTCACCGGGCACGGTGAATGCTTACTGTTTACACCAAGTACTGATGCAAACTTGCTGCACAATCCGGCAACGTTATTTGACTTCATGTACTATAAAAACTGCATCTTACTAAATACAACTAAATACAAGGAGCATGCATCAGCTAAACTCACATAAGTATAGCTTGCACAAAAAATATGAGCAATGACTAATTACATACGAAGTGAGCATTAACGAATGCTTAGCACCGCAATCGAAAAACAAAAATGCAGATGTTGGGTGAAACATTTATTGAAAAAAAAAACTGGAATGGCGGATGTCACGATTTTTTTTTGGCAGCTCAGGGTTCCAAGTACCTTTCTGAATTGCGGATATAATGTGCTTCAGTTGAGGTGACATAGAGAAGCACGGTAGGCTACAAAAGTGCTCCCGGAGAGCAAATTGTTATTCTGTGGTGCGTACTGCACGTCAAATGCGTAGTATACGTTGATAAGATCCGTTATGCCAGCAATGGTGCCAAGAACGTCTGCCGCAAGGTCTTCAGAATGCGCGGAAATTTCTCCCGCACCATGCCGCTTTTGTCCCTTGAAGTCCAATGAAAGGTACGCGTTCTGAAAATGAAAACAAGCAAATAATGAACATCATCATCTGGTAACACACTGAATATTCTGATTTTGTTGAGCTCCCTGCCTTTTTTTGCTTTATAAAGTAGATAAATTCTGGGGTTTCATGTGCCAAAAAAATAATATGATTATAAAGCACACCATTGCAGGCACTCGAGTTCAATTTTGACCACCTGTAGTTCTTTCTTCGCACCTAAATGTGAGTACACGGGTGGATTTGCATTTCATCCGACATCAAAACGTAGCCGGGGTGCCCAGGAATACACCACCTGGTGGTTGCCTTTCTGACCTCGCCTGTTCGCAACTAGTCTATTTTCCGTTTACTTCAAGGCTTGAAGTCTTAGCGAAAATAGTAAAAAACCTCAGCCTGCTCTTTTTTACTTAAACACCATTTCTCTTTAGATGTGCTATCTATTGATAACAAAAAAAGTTGAGGTTCATTCCATGCTAAACTGTCCCAGGTGCAGGTTCTGGCCGCTGCCGCACTGTTTGAATCACTTTTAAGAGAGAGCCAAAATTATTTTTCTTTGGAAGCAGGTTACAAGGAAAAGTAAGTGCGACGTACTGCTCGACCATCATACTAAAAATGTAATCGAACGCTCTCAAGAATAATATCTAAGAAATTTGTCGCGGAATTATGGTTATATGGCTTTCCCTGGTTCTCCACAAATACATTTTTCGAAAATAAACGTTATGTTGCCCCATCATTATGAATTGAATGAGTTGATACAGCATTGCCCCAATATGAGTGTACAGGACATCAGTATAGAGTTTTGATGCAGACAAATATTACCATGCAGCAATAAATAAACTAGACAAATGACTACTGAAAAAGAAATTGAATGTTATGCACAGTGCAATCCAACTTGGGGAGATTTGATAAGAACTTTTCATTAGGCTATGCATGTTCATCTTTTAGGAAGTTCGGCTTAGTTTTACAGATCAATTACAAGTAAATGGATAGTCTGGAATTCCTTGAGAGAGAGACCTTCAAGGGGCGCATTATGATATGTAATGCTCCATTATCAGTTATTTGAAACAGCCCACAACCAAATACTAGTGAAGCAGAAAATTAGGAAATTAGTAAGTATATGATGACCATATTTGACTGGCATGAAAGACCACAACGCAAGAAGAAAACACATGTGTACTGCAGGTTAAGAACATTTTATAAATAAATTATTCAGCAAACCAAGTAAAACTTGAAGATATTTAGAGCATACGCACTCCCGATTATGAACGCTTAGGACAGCACCACGACTGAAAGAGCCTAGTTTAGTTGTAGGCCTTTTTCTTACTGCATCACATAGGTGTGATGCAATATAGTGAATGCACTCGATAATAAAAAACGTTGATATATATTGTGCATTAGTGTGCATAAATCCACCCAGTAACGCACAATAAATTTCCATAGAAATGATATGAAAACAACATTGTTAGATTATTGTTTGTTTCTCCAATGATAATTGATGCATAGTTAAGCACGTACAACATAAGCAGTAAAATAACAGGGAGCATTCTACTCACTGCAATTTGTATGTGCCGATGAAGATCAACATACCCATATTTGAAGGACTTCCAATGCTCATTTTCCAAACTTTAGACGCTTATGTTCAATTATCATGTACATACAGGTGGCTGCCACTTAGCATCAGTGGCAAACACAGCCTTCGAACATATTTTAACATCGTGTTAAAAGACCAAGTGCTCATCCGAGTTGACAGCATATCCCGAGACTGCCCACGCTATGATTGTGTATAGTGGCTGCAAGGCTCTCTGTGATGTTCTGTCCATTCCTTAAACAGTCCAAGTATTTGGACAGAATAGTTTGCGAGGTACATGCAACATCTCCCTGACTGGACCACGACGGGCACTTTCATGTCTCGCTGTGCAGTCAAGCTACTTCCAAGGTGGTTCTTGACACAGCACTAGCCTACTAAGTGGCAAAGCAAGGGACGTTTCCTTTTCGTGACTTTTTGGGGGGCTAGGAAGGTCACGTCATTTTAAGCTAGATGTCTCATGGCAAACAAACACTATGGGGGAAACTTAGGCATGCGTGTTCTACTGGTTATATATTTGAAAAACTGCATTCATGCCACTGAACCATAAGTAAGGCGATCATCTTGTGCTTCACAATGGGGGAGGTCCGCAGCATTGCATATCAATCCAATTTTGCTATTATAAGGCAATAACCATTTCATCAAAGCATAAAAGTCGCAAAATTTTGGCTGTCAGTGGTTTTTTTTCAAGAGGGCTGATATACTCGCAAGACATTAAATGGCCACATGTGTTTTCAGAACACCGAACTCCAGGGCACTAGTTTTGCTGGTGCTCAAATTTTTTTTATGTTGTGATCGAAACAATATGAGTGCAACTTACTTTTCCTTTACAAAAGAAAGCCTTCTCCTTCAGCAGAAGTGGCAAGAGCTCCAGAACTCCTACTACAGGGTGATCTGTGTACGAGATAGAAGCCGACAATAAAGTATAAGTGCTGGAATGCATTATCTAAAAAAGTAAGGAAGTTATTTCAGTGAATGAATGAATTTACAACACGTACACTTCTTGGCATCTCCTCTCAGCGTGACAAGTTCCTCTTCAATACAAGAGGCGTACTTCCTTGCAAGCTTGGCGGGACTTTGCGAGTTGGAAACACCTTTCCCCATAGGTGTTTAAGAAGGCTAGCAGTTTCTTTTCCAAACTTATTCCTGTGGTGTCCAAGAATTCTTGATGGAGCTATTAGGAAAACACATGACAGGTACTCATCAATGCATAAAACATATTTTCACTCATCATACAATCAAATAAAGTGTTCATAAGCTTGACAAACATGAAACCTAATGTACTGTTCTCGTTATACTGAAGTGTTCTGGATATATATCTTGTTTGCCCTATTATTGCATGGTGTGTTTCAGAAGCAGGCAAGGATGAGAAGTAGGAGTGCGCGCTGCATCGCATGAGAGACAGGCAGAATTAACATGTTCATGAGCCGGCTCAGCTTTTGTCTAACAAGCCTGTGCCTGTGGAGAGATGTGCTGACTGGTGGATGAAGGGAGCTACTGTTAGAGCATGCCTTTGTCTCAATGGATAACCTGTTTATTAAGTAAAGTAATTCGAAGTGTTAACATTATAATGGCCAATGATTCCAAATGTAGCACCACTGCAGTGATGCCACAAAAATAAGCATCATAAATGATTGAAGACATCATGTCGACTGCTCAGAAACACGCCAGTACGACTTATCAACGACTACCGTATCAACTATGCATTAATCAGGTATTACTGTATGGTGGTTAAACAGCCAACAGCAATCCTCACTTGCATTTTTCAAAGCCTCGAACAACCATATACACATTTTGGGAGGCAGAGGCATGATATGAACATCGCATAAGCGCTGGCCTGAAGTGGGAGAAGTAAGAGGAATGCTTCTTCCAGAAGTTGGCCAAGGCAACAATATGAAACATACTGTAGACAGCATAACTAACTTCCTAGCATTATCAGCTAGTAATAATCTATTTGCTCATGTCGGAACTACAACCCAACCTTCTCTAAAAATGTCTACCACAGAACAAAAAGTTGGGCTACGCTTGTAACCTTCAGCATTCGCCTACAATTGTTTATAGATCTCGGCAACAGGGCATTTTGAAATTTTCAACTTGCATACAAGACACAGCTACACAAAATTATCTGCACTTACATGACCTGTGCCGATTGTGTCCGTCAACTGAGGATATTTCAAAACCAGGGCTTTCGCCGCAGCCTCGTACAAGTCCTTTGGATACCTGGACAGAAAATTAATAACATACATTTTCTGGCTACTCCAGACAAATTCTAAGTTTACACTTACAAGCTAGTTCTCATTAAATTATTGGCGATCCAGCCAACAATCCTTGATTTGAGGTGGTTGGGCACTTCCCTCTGTTTGACATCCATCACTTCAATGTGTAGATCCAAGGGTACTGAAGGCAGTGCATAATCCTTTTTTAGCTGAAGTGGATGGCCGGCTCTCAGCAATACCAGGTGTCCACATCATGGTAGCTTGTGGAGGTGGGTTTAAGTGAAAATAAAAAGAAAACAACCATGAAGCCTTGCACGGCTGCAGCAGATGGCTGCAGCCGTGCAAGGCTTCAATAATGAGCACGAAACAGTTTAATACCCTTGCTGCAGTAATGTGCAGTCTGCAGGTTCTTTGTCGTTCACAATGCTTAATCTTGTCCCCATCAGAAAATTTGAAGTCTTCCGAAGCCTCTACATACTCATTAAAGCAAGTATTGCACAGCTGTAAAAAATGCCTGCATTATATAATTACCGTGAAGTAGATTATGATATTAGCAACAGTGTAATGTAAACAAAGCTTGCTGCACAATGACGAGCATTACATAAGAAACCCATGAACGGTTATACTCCCATGTGATCATGTAACTGACATCTTGCCATAGGCCATATGTACATCCGTGAGCAAATGTATACGTACCATGCTTATAATACATTTTAACATAATAGCTTGTGTGATAGCTCCTTGTTCACAACGTTAACTAATGTCAACCTCAGTCCAACAGCCACGTTCCTCTAAGCTCTCAGAACTAGTGGTGTGCGAATAGTGAAATTTCATCTCGTATCGAATAGTGCATAAGCAGTGGCCAAACATATCGAATTGAATATCAAATACAAATGGATGTATTGAACACTGAAAGAAATAACAAAGAAATTAAATTTAATCATGTCCCCGAGCACATAACTCGGTGAGCGATTGCTACCGAAACACTACAAATCGTACTATGACGGTAAGACTTCAACGGTAATGTGCTTCATCGTCATGAGTGCTCCGGGACCAAAAATGTGTGGGCGCCCGTTCACATTAGCACTTTACTGCGCGCCGGAACGATGGGATTTTCCGAACGAGTAGTGCAATGCGGGAGTGGTTGAGTGCAATACGAGAACAAATTTTCACATGAGAAGCCAATCACCGAGAGTTCCGCGGTCCAAAGTCGGGACGTTTTACGGCGCTTGCGGCATCCGCGACCGAACTACGCAAGAAGTCCGTGTCTTCGTTTCGGAAGCGAAGTTGTGATGAATTGAAAATTTTAGGGGCGAAGCTCCTAAGGGTGTGGGTCTGTCCCTCCTCTGTAGTTGTCGTAGTAGTAGTAGGTAGGTAGGTAGGTAGGTAGGTAGGTAGGTAGATAGCCACGTATAGTGGAATGTACCCACTCCACGTGATAAAGCTGACAATGACACAGTGTAGTGGAATGTACCCACTACACGTGATAACGATGAAGTATAAGCGCCTTCCAGTATAGTGGAATGTACCCACTACACGTGATAAAGATGACGACGCCTGATGACCATGAAGATAAACTCTTGGCCGATCCCCCTGAGTGGGTAGGTGCCAATCATGCAAGGAGCATCATCATCATCATCATCATCATCATAAGCGCGTTCCAGACCACACATTCTCTTTCTGCCATGGATGAAAACGATCGAGCTTCGCCCACTCATCATCATTCACTTCGTGGATAACACGTGATTTTTTAGGGGCGAAGCTCCTAAGGGTGTGGGTCTGTCCCTCCTCTGTAGTTGTTGTTGTAGTAGTAGTAGTAGTAGTAGTAGTAATAGTAGTAGTAGTAGTAGTAGTAGGTAGGTAGGTAGGTAGGTAGGTAGATAGCCATGTATAGTGGAATGTACCCACTTCACGTGATAAAGATGACGATGACGCAGTATAGTGGAATGTACCCACTACACGTGATAACGAAGACGATGAAGCTGATGACCATGAAGTATAAGCGCGTTCCAGACCATAGAATCTCTTCCAATCCCCCCAGCGTGGGTGTGTGCCACGGTCTAAAGGATCTACTCTACTCTACTCTTTCTGCCATGGATGAAAACGATCGAGCTTCGCCCACTCATCATCATTCACTTCGTGGATATGGCGTGACTTTTTTTAACATGTTTTGTTTACGTGCGGCAATTACATAATCTCATTTGAAATAAACAATCCCTCGCTTTTGAACCGATATCGGTGAAAGATTTAGCGGAGGCCTGCTGTAACGACGTTAGTTTTAGCCGGCCCAGCCTAACCCAGCCTAAGCAGTTTGTCGTGTTTTCGACATTCTTGTCTAATTTTTCGAACAGTCATTATTCGATTCGAATTTGAAACTCGAATATTCGCACACCCCTACCAGTGGCGTAGCCAGGGGGTGACACACCGGGCCCGTGCCCCACCTCCTCCCCCCGAAATTTCTTTTCGCGATGGCATACAGAGCCCAAAGTGACAATCGACCCCATCTGCACTCGCCACCCCCTCCGAAAAAAAAATATCTGCCTACGACCTTGACCCCTACTGAGAACTATACAGCTGTACTCCACAGTTAGCCTTGGGTTGTTCGCATTTCATGTGTACTGCATGACTATCCCAGCGCGTAAAGGCACATGCACAAGAACTTACATGCGGTCACACATACTGGAGTCAAACGAGTGAAATACCAACCTTGCCCCTGTCTTTCACATCTGCTTAATCTCTACGGGTATCAGTCGACACATAATTTCCTCATTAAGGAATACTTCATCGTCAAATTCGTCCTCGTGGTATCACCTTATCAAGGTCTCGGTGTATACATCACATGACCTAATGGTTATTTCTATTTTAGCACAGAGCTTCATCACATGATAATGAAATGCGTAACATCTGACAAAAATGTTGACTGTACGCATGGCGCTTGAAATGGTCTAGCGCATAACGCGAAAGGAGAGACGGCCAAGCCGAGT
The DNA here is from genome assembly GCA_030522465.1 of Rhipicephalus appendiculatus. Lineage (NCBI taxonomy): Eukaryota > Metazoa > Arthropoda > Arachnida > Ixodida > Ixodidae > Rhipicephalus > Rhipicephalus appendiculatus. The sequence goes on along the minus strand of JALIZH010001976.1, from coordinate 3,786 downwards.
GCACTCTCCTTTGTGCTGGCCGGCTCAGCCGTTTTTTTCTTTCGCGTTACGCGCTGGACCACTTCAAGTACGACAAACACACTCGCTAAATTTTCAACACTTGTCTACACATAGCACTTGAGTTTACTGCATTTACCTAACTGTCGCATGAAATACAACATGGACCTTCACGGCTAGCAGAGTCTACAGTAACTAAGCAAACACAAGACACGGTAGACAAACAACGAATTCATACCTCTATCCGGCCGCCTTCCAAGGCACTGCGGAAGTCTGTTTTTGACAATGCCCCGATCACATCGCACTTCTGACCACGGTCACCTTTCCTCGGTCGTTCCAAGTTAATAGGGTATCGATTGTGACAGCACTCGTTGGAGACGTTGGCGGCCCTCCTTCGCCTGGACATTCCATAATTACCGACCGATGCAACCGACACAATCGCGCAAACACGTGTAACGTTGATCCATCCGTCGAAACGCCGCGGGGCCGCGCGATGGCAATCACAACGACGACTCTCTTTTGCACTCGAGTCGCTAGGGGAGAAAACGGCGCTGCGGATGTCGGCGCGGTAAATGGTGCAGCTGTTCATTTCGGTGTGATTTTTAGTTTTTAAATGCGAATGCATTTCATAGTCGGGCTATGTCAGGCATCCGGCGTTGTGCGGCGTTGGCGTTGTCCGCGGCAGGTGTTTTCTCTCCGCTCTCACTCCCTCTCCCATAGCAACAGCTGCGGGCGCGCGCGCTTATCCTCTCCCATAGCAACAGCTGCGGGCGCGCGCGGAGTAGCGGGGAGTGAGTGGAGAGGAGGAGCGCGCTCTGACGCGTGAGGGCGCTCGCATCGCGGGAGCTCGGCGGAGCTATATATGAAAAAAAAATTAAAAAAAACGCAACAAAGCAAAAAAAAAGGCACTGCGCCGTGCTCCCGACCGGGCTGCAGAAATTAGGCGCCTTTTCCTTCGAACCACAACCACCATATATAAATGGAGTGAAGCGCGCGAAATGCATTCGCATTTCCTCACGATTTCCCTTCGGGGAGGTGGGGGCATTTTTTTTTTAACGGGTGTTTCTTATGAATTCGTCAGAAAAACAGGGCTGGCACCACAATTTTTTAATAGAAGGATTTGGGGGGGGGGGGGGGGGGGGTGCACTCACGACATATTAGTTGGGTAACGGGGCCTGGGAAGCGGAGAACTTATCCGTTTCGTTTTTTGAATATTTGCACTTAAGGATTGAGGAAGGAAGGCGGAAATTTTGAAAGAGTTGCTGTCCACAGCTATGCACAGGGGATATCACTCATCAATGTAACCTTTGTTTATTCGGCGTGCCATCTGACAGTGCGCAGTTAATTCTTGCATAAGAATACCCTCAACCCTTCTCCTTTACGAATACGGAAAACGCAATTTTCTCACACTGAAACACATGTTTCGCAATAAAAAAAATTTTTGAAAAGCATTGCGTGGTGTCATACTGAGACCTCTCTTCACCAAATTCATGTCCCATTTCGATCCCTGACGGCATGATGCTCTAGATGCGGTCGCACCCCTCCCCCCTTTACACGTCAAAAGCGGACGTCGGTGTTCACGTACGCAAGTAGTAACGCTTACTAACCCGCCGCATAGGTAAGTAGTACCGTCTACTACCACTGACATTTATGACCTCTGGTCTAGTTCTGAGGTAGCAAAAAGAACGAAATATGTAGTAACGGGGGTCATAGAGGTAGTAACGGGTCCCGTTACTACCTTTTTTACTACTTTTTTTAAGAGTGTACCATAATCACTAGACCATTGTGGCGGGTCGTGGTGGCTGAACATGAGGTTCGCAGTGGTAGCCCGCCTTTCAGGAGTGCTATAAGCAATGAAATCTGTGCCTGAGTAGCTTCATAGGGTCGAACTTTTGGCTGCTTTAAAAGAGTTTAGAATGAACCGCCACTCCAGTGTGACAGACAATTATTAACGCGATAGCGTTAAAGAGCTCGTTTCGCAGAAATTCCGGCGTCGGCGTCGACGTCGTTGGTTGTGAGCGAAAAATCATCATCTTGACCGTGACCGAAAAATCATCATCTTGTCCATGACCGAAAAATCATCATCTTGTCCGTGACCGAAAAAATCGAGAAAAATGCAAATAAAATAAATAATAAAAATTTTCGGGTCTTAGTGAGGATCGAACCCGGGTCGTCTGCGTGGCAATCAGGTGTCCTACCACACAGCCATGCCTCTGCTTAGATATACTGTGAAAATAACTTCCTCTGCTTGCAAATGCAGTGAAAATAACTTCCATGCTTCGCAAACGCTAGCTTTCTTGATATAGGCGTCGCAATATAACATGTAATATCCCAGGAATATTGCGTGGTACAAGCGTAAATTGCCATCGGGCGTCAGAATATGTGACTATCAACGATTCCATAGTTTAAAGCCAGCCACCCATTACAAACGGCACACACCTTACTGCGCGTATTCCCTAACACCACGTAGTGGGTGCATAGCAAGTTCGAAAACATTTCCCACATTTGCCGTGCATAATTTCTCCTGGTTTAAACCATACTACCTGTTACATAGTATGCACTAAGTAATTGAAGTACGCAGTAGGGACGGGATATCGCTATCGCGTTCAACTCTTAAAGGAGAAGCTTAAGGGTCCCCCAATTTTTTTTCTTATTATTATTACTATTTTGTGTTAATCGACGTGCTACTACGTACATATAGTATAAATCTTTCTTGTGTGGATACGGTTGGTCTAGTGTTTCCAAGTGCACGTAACAAGTCAAAGACCGGAAATAAGGAAATGCTAGGCACGATAGTTCTGACGCTGTAGAGGCCTTCGGCGCTCTGTTCTTTTCCAGCATCCATCATACGTCTGCACACACCATATGCCACCATATTGCAGCACCATAATCCACTATAATGATGGATCGTGGAATATGGTGGACATTGTTTCAAAAGGGTCGTTATTTTCTTATTAGTTTCAAAGACATCGGCGTAGAATTGCTTCAACACGCTGCACTGGTCGAACATGGGTACGCAGGGTGCGCTACTCCAATCTAATCAACATCCGAAGCTGCAAAACAAAAAATGATTCTACTCTGTGGTAACGTTTTCTCCCTGTGTCATGAAATCTTAATCACAACTTTCAGAGTGACTGTACAATGAGTCTTGCTCGGGAGCTCATTAAATCTAATATCTAAATCAAAATCACGATGTCATTACGCGGCACGCCATAGTTGAAGGTTTCGAAAACTTGAACCATCTGGTGTTCTTTAACGTTCCCTGACAGCGTGCGATACATTGGCCTCTAGTATTTTGCCTCCACCGAAATGAGACCACCGTGACCGGGATCTAACCAGTGACCTTCGGGTAAACAGCACATCACCGTAACCACTGTGCCACCGAGGTGGACGTTCGAGGGTTCAATAATGATTTAGAGAATTCTAGCTTTTTTGAGAACATCTCTTATCATGGAGCTGCTAATTTTGTGAGCTAGCGAATGAACATTTGCCAGGTGTTAGATTTGGTACTTATTTATTGTTAAGTCACTATTACTTACGTTATGAGCAAAACTAACAATGATAACAATCAAGAAATTACAACTACGATACTTTGGCCTCTATTGAAGTGTATAATGATGAGTGATACTTTTAAATTCTGCAAGTGCGCTTCTATAAACTGTACCATGACTGCAGCATACAAGCTGAAGTGTGTCCATATAAAGACACTCAAGTGTAAGAGCAGCATACACAACGTTCTCTGCTTTAGCCTTTCGAATATGTCAACAGAAATTATATAAATTCACATTA